>JARWLC010000012.1:45922554-45950054 GCA_033318265.1 Phyllotis vaccarum | reverse complement strand
TATGATGGGAAGGGCAACCTCAGAGAAGACATTCAGGTCCAGTCTGTTGGTCTAACCTTAGCAAACAGCTCCGGGCTTGCCTTTTCTAAAAGTGTGCTTTCTCTGTCGTGTACCCAGACTGAGACTTTTTCAAATGTTTCCACTCTGTTCCTCTTTTAATCGTAAACTCAGCCTTTTTAGTGTTTGTTTTGTTCCCCTGTTTCTTCTGGAAGCAATCAGAAGTAGCCATGCAGCAGGCTGGATCATTGCTTACAAATTCCTTCTGTACGATGTAAGTTTTACATTCCAGAAAGCCCTACACACTGTGGACACGATGCTGCCAAGTTCACTACAGCAGATTCACAACCACAGTGGTCTTGCTCCTCGTTTCTGTATTAGACCACCTCAGAATGGCCCGCACTACCCATGTTTCTATTGTCATTCTGGTGACGATTGTCAGAACCTAAACCAGACTTTTCCAGAACATGTCCACATTTAATTGTCTTTTTCTCCCATAAAGCAAATGGCAAAGCCTGGAGAATCTCAAACCCAGGGTACTTGAATTCCAAGAGAACAGACAGAAACATTCCCACTTTTCCAAGAAAGCTCTTAGCCCTCGGGCTGCCTGATTCCTTGGACACCAGAAGGCTACTTGTGCAACGCATTCCTACCTGAGATTCTCTTTCTTCTGTCTGTCTGGAATGGGGCCAATCTGACTCATGAACCCAGTCACTCTTTCTCTCAAATAACTGAGAAGGGACCTGAACTCTTCCTGTTGGCCTGAACTCTCATCAGAGCCCCTATCATGCTCTTGATTTAGGGCATTGGGCCTGAAGAGTTCCACCATGTTGTCTGTATTTATGCATGTCCACAGCATTGATAGCTTTCCTAATAAACTTATCCAATGTCCACGGCATTAATAGTTCTTCTAATATACTTACCCAAAATGAAAGTTCTTGTCAATGTTACCCTTAAGTCTCGAACCCTAAACCTTTCAATAGTCACATAATAAATATCTAGGGAGTTTCAGACATACCTCCATCTTCCTGTCTTCTGAGCCCTTAAAACTCACAGCAATGCAGGCTTTTTCTAGGCTATTGCTTTAGATCCTTCCATCCTGTGACCATTACCCAATTCCAAAACATTCCCACATTTTCAGGTTTTTTCTATCTAGTGCATTTTCAATGGTTGTGATTGGATACCACAGACTGGTAAATTTATAGGCAATAATGTTTTATTTTGCTTATGATTCTGGGACTTTGGAGACTCAAGGTCAGAGTCTTTACACTAATGAGTGTTCTCTGCAGAGTCTCAAGATACCACAGGGTATAACACAGTGTAGTAGAGTAAGTAAGCCAAAGGGACACTTTTAAAACAAAACCACTTTCATAGTAATCCACTGAATCATCAGCTCTCTAATATTCCATTTATCACTTCCCAAAGCAGGCTTCTTTCTCTTCATGACTCCACACTGTGTTCCCTCTGCAAATCTTTGCTCAAAGTTCCTGTTCTTGTAAGGACCCATATAGTATCAAAGTCCACCTAACAACCATATTTTTAACTCACTTATTCTGCAAAGATTCTCTCATGAAGCATAGTCACATTGGGGATATTAAGGCTTAACCATGAATATTTACAAAACAATTTGATAACATGGACAGTTCCCCAAATCCTTTGTGCCATTAGATGTCAGTATCTGGTGGTTCTGTCTTAGATGCTTAATCGTCCTTCAGTAGTAATTTTTGAAATATGTTATGTGTGAAGATTAAGCAGCTTGAGCACCACCCTTGGGAATTTACCACCTATAGTTGAACCCAAGAACAGATCAAAGAGTCATCATTTACTTATAGTCAGGAGTAATGAAAGAGGCCCATGGCTGACACACATAGACTGAGAGGGGCCAATGAACACGCATCAGGCCACCCAGAAGAACCTTCTCACAGCCAATCTCCTACACTTTTAGCAAAACTCTTGGGAGACTGATCAGGACAGAGATTCATGCCCCATCTGTAGATGTGGGAAACAAGGCATGATCATCTAAGGACATTTGAGATTCATCTTTCCACTGCTCACTAGCCAGTCTCGGGCCTTCTACTTCACAACTATTTGACCTGATCTGCTCCAGTTCCTCAGTAAATGACTTCCAAAGAGCAACATACTTGGCCAAGAAGCAGGAAGAGATGACATAATATTTTGATTCAATAAACCACCCTTAGTAGAAAATATTGTTCACAACTTTATGATTTGGTTAAAGAAACTCTAATTTAAGTTGACAACAATCAGATGTCTTCAGTGGACTTACCCTGTACTGAAAACTCTGCTAAGGGGTTTGTATAGAGTTACCCTCCCCAAAATCAGTGGAGTGAATACTGTTATTATTACTACTGCATGGGTGAAGGATCAGCAGTACAAGGGGCTTATAAGAAGAGAATTTGTTCCTGAAGGTACTTCTGAGAATCTTAACTAATGACATTTGTAATTGTAAGGTTTTTTTCTCTTTGTTTGTTTTGGTGGACAATTGCATACAATGTAATTTTAAAACCCAGAAGGGATGCTTCATGGCTTAAGAATGGTCCCTCTCACTGAATAAGAGTGCTCTGAGTCACAGAGTTTAGGACTGGGGAAATATTTGGTTTCCTTAAACTAGACGTGTCAGATTTTTACTTGTGAGTTGAATTAGAATAAAGCAATTTTATTTATTTATTTTTAAAAAAACTACAGACTCCAGCCATTCACTGCTTTCCTAATAGTTTTCTCACCTAGATCTTACCAAATCTGGAAAGGTACTTTTTTCTCTTTATTTCATGGATGGTTAAATGAGGCTCTGGGTTTGACCAAATGGCCATGGTGGTAGGTCCAGGCACCAGATTCTTGGCTCACTGTCACAACCTCCCATTTCCGTTCACATATAGGTTAGGATTTCTAGATGATATAAAGTAGCCCTATGCTCCACGTACCTCCAGAAAAGTAAATAAGGCATTCCTTCTCCAGAACTACAAGGTCTCTAGGGGTGGACACTGTAGCTAGTTCTTCCCATGCTTTCTAGAATACATGACTCACAAGCCATGCTCTAGATTTTATTGGGACAAGATCTATGTATAAAAATATTTGTGACACAATTAACTGATTATAAGCATAAGATATTACTTGGTAAATTTAAATACATATTGATGGAAATGACAACATAGCAATTGCCATAACACCTAAATAGTAACAAACAGAACAGTTTCTACTGCAAAATAAGCATTTAATAAATAATATTTAAGGCGTAATAACTGATTTTATTAAATGGCTGCAATAAATTTAAAAAGCATATAAGACTTTTTGTTCTTCATTCTTTTTAAAAATTTATTTCCTTATGGCAAACTTAAATTTAAAATTTATATCCTTATAAATGTCTGAAATTCTTTTACATTTTTATAAGGTTCATTTATATTTAATTTTTTTATCTGTATGGATATTTGCCACAGAGGGAGACAGAGACCGAGACAGAGAATGTGTGTAGTTCCTGAGGATACCAGAAGAAGCATTGAATCTTAACATGATCTGCCATGTAGCTGAGACTTCTCTACAGCTCTGGAAGGTCTTCATTTACCCATCAGCAAGAGCGTGTTGAAAAAGCCTGGTGGTGCTACTGCATACTTTTGATTCTAATACTCAGGAGGCAGAGGCAGATGGATCTCCGTGAGTTTGAGGCCAGCCTGTTCTACAGAGCAAGTTCCAAGAAAACTAAGGGCTACACAGAGAAACAAAGACTTTTGTTAAAAAAAAAAAAAAAAAATCCAAGTGAGACCAAAATGGAGACAAAAGGAGAGCTGAATAAGACGCTAGATAGGAGGTGGGTAGAGACAGAAAGGCCTTTGTCTTCACATTTATATGGAAGACCTGAGTAAAAAGGTCTGTCAAAAGCAAGCAAGTTATCTCAAAAACACCATCAAATGGCAACATAGTAGAAAATGATTACTTCTCCCTCATTCAGAGCAGACTTAACTGGTAGAATCCTGCATCATCCGAAAGAAAGGGACTGCCCCAAGTCTCCCTGTGTCTGGAAGCATTTCCTTGAGTGGCTATGGTTGGTTCCAAGAGATAAAGCCTTAGTACTTGTGAAGCACAGTGTTTCATCTCATCCTGCTTATTAAGCAGACTTTCTGTGACATATGTTAACTACAATAAGCCGGGCCAGCACTGTATGATCCCACTTTCATGAGGTACCTAGAAGAACCAAATTCACAGAAATAGTAAGTAGACAGTGGTTGCCAATGGTCAGGGAGAGGAGATAGGGAGTTACTGGTTAATGGTATAGGAGCTGAGTTTACAAGAGTTCTGGAGATGGATGGCGATGATTCGGACACAGTAGTGCTATCTTCTCAATGCCACTGAAATTAAAGCAGGCTGCAGTCCTACTGAATTGTGCAATGGGCTATCTCTCAGTTTAACTAGAAGTAAAGACTCACCATGCTTTCAAGCTCGCTGATTGAAAAGAAAAAGAGGCAGAGAATGTTCCAGTTCTGCTTCCTCCACACATCCAGAGCTAAGGAAAGGTCAGAACATTTTACCTTTTCCTGCTCCTCTGAGTCCAGCTATTTCTCAGGCACAACATTTCCGTGTTCTAGATTCTTCTCTGTAGGTGAGTCCTGATGCACATATTGAACTCAGATTGTCAGGCTTAGCAAGAAGCACACTTACTCACTGAGACAACTTTCCGGCCCTGTGGATAGTGAGTATTTATCTACCTGTATCAGCTAAAAAGGGATCAAGGAGAATTATACCAGGAAACAAGTCTTAGAAACATTCTTTCACCCAATCTCCATAGCTAAACTTTACTTAATGATCATCACCTCTTGTCCAAGAAGGGTTCTGAAAATCATAGCCTCCTCCTAATAACAGATCTAAAATTCAACCCCTGCAGAAAACCTTCTTTTTAACACTTCCAAAATTTATTTTATAATCCTTAACTAGATTGTAATCAGTTCCTAAAAAATAAATCTGGTTAAGCATGGTGGCACTGGATTTTAATCCTGCCCTCAGAAGGCAGAGACAGGGAGACCTCTATGAGTCTGGGTTTGCATAGTGTCTTAGGGTTTCTGTTGCTGTGACAAAAATACAATGACCAAAAGGCAAATTGGGGAGGAAAGGGTTAATTTGGCTTATACTTCAACATTGCCGAAGGAAGCCAGAATAGGAACTCAAACAAGGCAGGATTCCAGAGGCAGAAGCTGATGCAGAGGCCATGGAGGGGAGTTGCTTACTAGCTTGCTCAATCCATTTTATTACAGAACCTAGGACCACCAGCCCAGGGATGGCACCACCTACCATGGGCTGGACTCTCCCCCATGGATCACTAACTGAGAAAAGGCCTTATAGGTGGATCTCACTGAGGCATTTTCTCAACTGAGGCTCCTTCTGATGACTCTAACATGTGTCAAGTTGTCACATAAAACCATCCAGTACACATAAGATCTGGGCCATCCAAGATAAATAGTAAGGCCTTGTCTCCAACCAACAAATAAACAAAAACAACAAATCTGAGAAATGAATATATATTATCTCAACAGTAATGAACTGTGATGTAGCGAGCGGAGCTAATACTAAGTTCAGGATTTTTTTTCTATTTTCTGCCTATAATGATTCTGGTTTCAGTTACATGCATGGCCACATATGCATAAATTTGGAAATATATTCAAATGTATATCTCATGCATGGCATACACATAGAATCTCTCTTCTAATAAACCAGGACAGTTCAGTAGGCTGGAGGCCTTGCTATTTCTTCCACATCTCTCCTCTAAGGAACATATTTTCTCCCCCTGCTCCGTGGGGTCACTATTTATTATTACCGCATATCAAATTGCCAAGAACTTTGGACTTGAGAAGTGTACGTTATTATTGTTACTCACATGTGCTGTGAGTCAGCAATTCAGAGAAGGCAGGGCATGACTGATGACGTGTCTTTGTCACACAAGTCACACAATGCCTGGAGCCAGAACTGAGAGAGATAATGTTAGGTTTCACTTACGCCAGTGTCTACTGCCTTTGGGTCATCTGCACATTGCCTTTTTTTTTTTTTTTTTTTTAAGTTCCATGTCACCATTTTATAGTACTCTGTTAGCTGAGGTCACACAGCCCCAGACTCAAAGGAAAGAATGTCTCTCTCTCTCTGTGAGGAATGTGTCACTGTAGAGAAAGAACATATGGAATGAAATAAACATTCCAGCATGAGAGACTTTGGAAGCCAGACTGGACTGGTTCAGTGATGTGAGGTGGGAGAAGAGACCTCATGTTTGCTTAGGGCTTTGGAAGAGGCAGCAAAGTGAACTGTGTTGGAGAGATCTGTCTGTCCGTCCATCTAGCTTTCGGCAAAGTGACTAGAACAGAGCTAAGTGCTGATGTAGATTGAAAGCATGAATGAAGGAGGTCTCCACAGCTACAACACTTTCAAATGAGGTAAACATAACACTAGAAGAACACAGTAGAGGAAGAGCTACAGCCCTGTGCTCTTCTCTTGGGTGCAGCTTGCTTGTTCCCAGGTAGCCTTCCTTCCCCTTGGGGTTGACTAACTCCCACCTACCCTGTTTCTGTGGTGAATCTTGACTTTTTCTCCTTTACAACAGTTATCTCTGTCAGAGCACTTACTGCTAAGGGTTCATCTTCCTGGAAACAATAGTCCTCCTCAATTTTTCTACCCATACTGCAACTCTTCCTGGTTTTATATCCTTAAAAAAAAATACCATTGCTTTTGTGATGTACATTTACACTTAAGAGAATTATTTTCAGTTATTGTTTTGTGTAAGGATGGTTCTGAAGTATATCTCAGCTGAGAACAGTAGCAGACAGGAAACACCTGCTGAGAAATGTTGAAAATGGCATAAACAAAGACCCTGGTAGTTTTGGCCTATGGAATTAGAGTTAGCATATGGCACATGTATTTCTAGACGTGTCCATAGAGAATTGTAATATGTCCTCAGTAACTACCGAGATTTTTAAGGTGTTTGAAATATAAAGCCAAGTGGCACAATGCCTCTCAAATCTCTGTTCCATTCTTTATGAAAAACTCTTGGTGTGCAGTTAGATCCCCTTGCCGCCAGTATGTGCAATGAAAAGGACCGTTCCGCTGCTCTTCCTTTCTCCTACAGTATATGCTGAGATCTCCTAGAGATGGTGTCTTTAGGAATCTGTTTATTTCTTGACCAGTGGAGACAATTTGGGGTAAATCTGATCAACGGTCTCCATTCCCTTTCCTGTCAGGGAAACCTATAGATTTAGGTTTTAAATGTGCCGCCCTCCACTGAGGAGGGTGAAGAGGCGGACCTGAAGCCAGAAGTGGATGCATGTGTGGCAGAAACAACCAGAGAGCCAATTTTCCAAGGTTGATCCTTTAGGAAAGAGGAAGAGAGATTCTCATGGCTGAGGCAGAAAGAACACAGAAACTCCTGAGCAGAAATGCCAAGTACAGTTCGTTTGAACTCCGAGCCACCTTGCAATTTTGGGGAACTGAGTAAGAGCCAGCTGGGAAATGGTTCCATAGTTCCTTCTGAAGACCGCAGTGAGGCTGTGGATTTAGAGAAACGCTAGGGGGCGGTGGCCAAGACTTGTAGTCTGACATCTACAATTTGCACAGCTGCAAAGGGAGTTTTCTGTGCAGGCTCCAGCTCAAAGGGAGGCAGGCAAGGCCTGACGTCAGTGCTGCTTCTAAGTATGAAGAGAGTCCCACACCCATCCCAGGACTCACAGATCCCCTTACAACCCCACCCTGGTTTTCTAGAACCTTCTGGAAAGTGCCAGTATTCTGCTTATGAGAGAGAAACCATTTCACCAAATGGGGCCAGGATGGCAGACACCCTGTTGCTGGTCTGACAGGGAGTCGAACAGACTTTGAGGCAGCTGCAGTTTTGGCTTGAGACTCTTGTTTCCATATTGCTTCGAGCTGATCTAGGAAGTTTCTCTTTTTAAAGTAGGAATAGATTTTAGATGTGTAAAATCTGGGTTTCAGACTCTCTTTGCCTGACTGCTTCCAGCAGACTTTGAAAACCACTTTGTTCTAATGATGCCAAGTGGTAGGCCACCCAAAAAGTCCAATTTCCAAAAAAAAAAAAAAAAAAAAAAAAAAACTCCTACAACCTGAGAAGAAAAGATTAGATCCCAAACATATTTGGTGTAGATTTCCATTACAAGCAGATGTGAGTTTACTGGGCCAATCTGATTCTAGCTCAACAGTATGCACAGTGGCTCCAGGACTGTTCCCACAGAAACTTAATGGTGATATGAACACACATTTGTCATCCTGGGCTCTTAGCTCCTGGTTCCTCGCTTTTCTGTTATGGTTCTGCCTCTAACATTAGTTACTGTGTCTAATCTTAGCAGTTGACTTAATCTGCTAGGCGCTCCACTTCCTCTCTTGTAAAATGAAAAAGATAATCCCCATTCCATTAACAAGTTTGTGATGACAAAGTTAACTATGCTAGGCAAATGTTCGTAAATGCTCAGGATAGATGGCTGGAGATGCCAGGGAAATCCCAAGAGGTGGGAAAACATTAAAAACACGATGTACTACGTGTGTACTTAGTACGGGAGTTTTAAAATTCCCCCATCCCTGTGGAGAAACAATGATCCACCCAGATATGTTGGAGGGGTCAAGGGAAAGATGATAAAGACATATCATGTTTTTATGACTTGTATCTTTTTTTTGTTTGTTTGTTTTAGTTTTTTTGAGACAGGTTTCTCTGTGTAACATTCCTGGTTGTCCTGGAACTCACTGAGATCTGCCTGCCTCTGCCTCCCAAGTGCTGAGATTAAAGGCATGCACTACCACTGCCCGACTATGACTTGTAGCTTCTGGGGCTCACAGACAACACTTCCTTGTCTCTGGATCTTCCTCCTTCCAGTTCAATCGGTTCCTGCATCAGATCAGAAACAACTCCTGATTCTCGACGTTGGGGATCTAGAAATGGAAGACCCTTGTGACGCTGTCTATTGTTCGTGGCTGATTTGGGGGTGCATGCTGGCTATCTGCTGCGCTCCAGCCCCAGCAACACATCACTACCACCTTTCACAATCTGGACCCAGGTTTCTTACCATTTCCCATCACTGGTCATATTCTCTAGTCAGACTGGAATCTTGTCCAACACTTGGAAATTATAGACTTTCCCAGAACCAGAAAAGGCTGGAAGACACATGTGAGATGAGGACTGAAGAATCTGGATGCTCACGCTGCCATAATAAAATGCCACAGCCTGAGCGTCTTAAATAAGAAAAGGTTTTTTTCCCTTGCTTCTGAGGTTCAGAAATCAGAGTGCAGGGTAGTTGAGTTCTAGAGAGAGCATTTCTCTGGGGTTTGCAGGCACCCACTTTCTTACTGCAACTTTCTTTATTTGGCAGAAGGAAAGAGAGGCCCTCAGGTTCTCTGCTATGGGCCCCATCCTCAGGTCTACTTAGCTCTAATTATGTCACATAGGTCCCAGGTTTAAACACTATCATGGGGGGGGGTAAGGCTTTAAAATAGAAATTTGAGGGTCAGGGAGACCAGCATTTAGCTATGGTTTGGAAAGATGGAAAGGGGAGAATCCAAAGCCTCATGGAGTGACTTTTGACTCAGATGCTGCTGAGAGGGAGAAAACCCTTTCTCAGGCCCAGGGTTGCAGAGAACAAGGGTCAGAAAAATACTGACACGTGGGAATTTGGATGACATATTTGTTGTCATGAAATTGTACATGTCTCATAAGATTTTTTATAGGACTGGCTCAATGGCTCAGTGAGTAGAAACACTTTGTTGCCAAGTCTGGTGGAGACCACATGGTGGAAGATGAGACTCAGTTCCCTAAAGTTGTCCTCTGACCTTTGTACACACACACACACACACACACACACACACACACACACACACACACACACACACACACCACATACCACATGTGCTCGTGCATACAAATAAATAAATGAATGAATAGTTCTGAGACAAAGACAAGCAATCAGACATTAGCTACAGAATTCACATTTGTAAATGGCTGGAGGCATTTCAATAAAATCCAAGGATTTACCTACATCTCAGGCCCTCTCCTCCAGTCACTCTTCTTTTACGTTCTCCATCACAGATTCTCAGTGCTTCCACATCTGCTTAATGTTCAGATGAGGTGTTCACATGTGGGAAAAGGTCAGTTGTGGGAACAAAGTTCATAAAATGAAAGAAAGGGGAGACAGGATGGATAATCTTCCAGATAAGATAAGTGAGACCAAATATGGCTCACATGGAGTAACCTACAGACATTTTCCAGGATGGAAACGAAAAGCGGAAGTGAGGGTGGGGGCAAGGTACATGTGGAGATTAGAAAGTGTTGGGCTAGGACTGGATGGGCAGGGTAGGACAGGAAGCAAGTGGACTGGATAGGGCATGAGCAAGGAGTCAAAGGTGGAAGTGTCCAAAGAATTGAAGGAAAATGAACTTTCTGCACTGTGAAAATTAAAGACATTTTGTTAACAGCTTATAAAATAATCTTTGGAGATAATACAGACAAATTATAGAGAGATTGTTTTCAAGTCAGATCAGCTTAAGGAAATGGAAAGGGGAGGGACCCACATGAAGTGTAGCATCACGCTAATCTTTTTTTAATTACTCACTTATTTTTTAAATTAAAATACTTTTTCCATATCTAATACGGCTCCCCCTCCTTTCCCTTAGCCCAGTCCCATCCAGTCCTCCCTCAGCCTCCTCTCTCCCCATCCCTCCATCCACTCCCCAAGGAGGGCCAGGAGTCCCAAGGTGGGTCAGTTCAGTCTGGCATATCCAATTGAGGTAGGTCCGAGTCGCTCATTCCAGTATTAAGGCTGAGTTAGGTGTTCCTCCGTAGGGAATGGGCTACGAGATGTCAGTTCATGCACAGGAACGTAGTCTGATCCTAATGCAAGAGGCTCCACACTAAATATTTTTATGCTGCCTGTTCTTAGAGGAGAGTGAGAAAGCATAGGGCCTGTGGATGTCTCACTGGAATTGCTGAGCCTGAAAGCACCAGAGAATTCCTAGCCCATCCAAGAGTGTAATCCCATCAAACCTCCATACTTCCAAAAAATAAGCTAGAAGGGCTTAGGAAAAAATGAAGAAAGGGGATGGAAATATCTTAAAAGAAAAACAAAGTACTACTTTTCCTCGCTCTGCATACCTCCCCGGGCAATACTGTCCCCTGCTGGCTGTATTCCCAAGGAGGGTGTCCACAGGGAAGTCCATTTGAATTGGATCTATAGTCTGCATATCTGACCTGAATTAACACCTTCCTGAGGAGTTCTTGGTTGGAATGGAGAAGGAAGGCTGTAACAGAGAAGATTCCCCAGGAAGTAAGTTCTCACTTATCAGAGGGGCAACCTTTTCCAAATAAATCCTGAACAGTGTGTGTGTGTGTGGGGGGGGGGGTCTTTCTAGAGTGCCCACATTGAAATCTCCATGAATAGTGATCCACAAACTTCAAGTTGCCTCTCAGGATTGCACGTGGCTACAAAAACACACCGCTGAGGCAACAGTTAGGATGAGCACTTATGACTTTTCAGCTAGAATAGCTGGTCAATTTTTTTTTTTTTTTTTTTTTTGAGTATGAGAGCAATGTTTCAGATGACAGACACCAAAATGTAGAGAGGGGTGGTGGTATGGTAGCAGACTCTAAGACAGGATAAGATGGTTTTCCTTCTGGTTTTGATATCCTGGTGCGTTCACCTCCACATAGGTTTGACATTGACTAACAGAGTATGTCAGAGTGGATGCCTTGACAGATTATGTTAGGGATGATAGGAGAGACTTCTGAGACCAGACCATAACAGACATTAGTCTTACCTCTTCTTGGATCACTTATGATGGAAGAAGCCGACTTATAGATACAATCCAGCAGCACCAGGAAACTGTTTCATTGGGTAAGGCCTCTAGTTATCAAGCACATGAGCGATCATGGAAAACAATCAGTTTGGCCCAGACTCCATGACTATACCCCAGCTCAACACTTAGCTGCCGTCTCACAAGAGCTTGTGAGTTACAACATCTTCCTACTGAATTAATGACTCATAGAGGCCGAGGTAACAAATGTTTGTTGTTAAGCTACTAGTATTGGGTGTGATTTGTTATATGACAACAGATAACTAATACAGAGGGATACCGTGGCCTGATGGAAAGAACTCTGTATGTTAAGGATATGACCAGGAGTGAGATTTAAATGTTTTTGAAAAATAAAATCAAGGGCTGGGATATAGCTCAATTGAAGAGAGTGATTGCCTACTATGCAGAAAGTCCTAGGTTCCATCTCCTCCATGCCTGAAATCTCAGCACTCAGCAAGTGGACAGGGAGGGACGATCCCAAGTTCAAAGTTATCTGTGAGGTTACCGGCCAGACTAAGATACACGAATCTCTATCTCTAAAATGTGGGTGGTGCTTTGAATGAAAATGGCTTCCATTGGTTCAAATAGTTAAATGCTTCCTAGTGGCTGGAACTGCTTGGGAAGGATGACGAGGCTCAGCCTTGTTAAAGGAGATGTGTAGCTGCAGGTGGACTTTGAGGTTTCCAAAGTCCAAACCTTTCCCAGTTAGCTCAAGTAAGCTATCAGTGACGGCTCCAGTGCCATATTACCTGCTTGCCGCCATGTTCCTTGCCATGATGGTTACCAGCTTTAGGCCTTTGGAACTTGAACCCCAAATTAAAATAAATGCTTTCTTGACTGTGGTGTTTTGTCGCAGCAAGAGAAAGGTAACTAACACAGTTTGTTGGGTGGAGTAATGATTTAAAAATCAGGACAGCCAAGGCTGTTGCACAGTGAAACCCGGTCTGGAACAATCAGAACAACCAAAAATACAGGAAGTACAAAGCAAGCAAGTCCCAAAACTATAGAATTTACAGAGGCACCAGGCTGCCTGGACAGTCACCCAAGGTTCCTCTGCAACAC
Organism: Phyllotis vaccarum; assembly: GCA_033318265.1. NCBI lineage: Eukaryota > Metazoa > Chordata > Mammalia > Rodentia > Cricetidae > Phyllotis > Phyllotis vaccarum. The sequence continues at coordinate 45,937,166 of JARWLC010000012.1, read as the reverse complement.
TGGGGCATCCATTTTCAGCTTACATGACAGACTTTTCAGTGAAGTCTTGGCAAAGTTTGGCAGTCTCTTCCCTTTGTGTCTTGCTTGTCCTGTTTGTACAGTAGAGTGTCAGCAGTTGAGGTGAGGGCAGTTTCTTGGTCACATGGCTTAGCTTTGCCTCAGTGAAAGCAGACTTCATATGGAGGTTCTTCAATGCTCATTATCCTTTTTTGTGAAGTAGGTTGGTGCTTCCAGGAACAGACATGTCTTATTGTTATGAAAATCCCTAGGTTATTAAACATCTTAAATGCCATATTCGGTAAGTCTCTGAAGCATCACCTATCTAAAATATATCTATTTAACCTTGAAAACATACTTAACATTACTACATGCCCCGCGCCTATCTCTCGCCCGCGAGGAAAGACACGGCACACACTGAGGATCCTTCTGCAGTATAACTTTAATGTATCTTGGGGGAGAGCATTCAGCTTACGGAAAATGGAGAGGGGAGGAGAAAGAGAGAGAGCCGGCAGAGAGGCAGGGGCCGCTGCGCAAGAGCCAGCGGCAGCGGGCCCCCAGCGGGGAAAAGGAAAGCCAGAGAGAGCTAGGCTAGGCCCTGGCGTGGTCCGGGCCGGGCCATCTGCCACGTGGCCTAGAGCCCGCGCCCCAGGAGCCGGGCCGGCGTCCATGCGCACGGCGGGGCGGAGAGACAGAGAGAAAGAGAAGGGGCACGAGGTAGGAAGCACCCGGTTTTAAGTCGACCAAACGGCCCTTGCTTTAGACGAAACATCTTCCTATAGGTCGTAGTTCAGAATCCCATATGACGCCACGGGAAAGGCGGAGAAACCAGACCAGTCTCGCGAGATTACCAAGCGCATGCGTACTCTGACTCAGGCGGGTTGGCCAGGGCCAGATAATGGCGCCACCTAGAGGAGCTGGAGCCAGCGGCCTCCAACATCTCACCCTTCTTAAATATTAAGCACCGAGAAAGTCCTATAAGAGGGTGGAGACAGTGATTATCCCCCAGAACACATTGTGGACTTGCGTGGGGGTCATCCCTAATCCCTTGACAGATCGAGATGCCCCCAGCCTGTCCTCTGCCTTTTGCTGGGAAGGGGATTAAGACAGATACCCTTATGCAGGATAATATGTCTCTCAGGACATAGGTATGTCCCATGCGATGCCCTTGGCTCAGCATACCTCTTAGGACACGGGCTGAACGCTCCACCCAGTGCAATAGACAAGGCTGTCTTAGGTGTGTAGGAGCTGTCTAAGCCACAATATCTCTATTGCTTTATCATAATTAGTCATACCTCTATCGAGGTTTCTGAGTCTAGAGCCATTAAGGCTTGAGCCGAAACTGTTTTGTTTCTCTGACTTTGGATTCTGAACCTGCAAACCGTCTAGAGAAGAATGACTAGTCCTCCGCAAAAGGCTAGGTCAGACATATCCACCCTCACCCACTTTTTGGAGTAGGGGAAGAAGAGGGAATTTATGGGAAGGAGAGAGGATTTATGGAGTAAGCTCTCTGGTCAGCAACAGGTCTAGCCGAGTGGAATTGGCCTGGACGATCGCCACCTGCAGGTCACGAAGGGTCTGTTCAAACTTAGACGACCAATTCTGTAAGAAAATTGAGAGAGGCTTTTCGAAAGATTAGTTGTCTTTGTAAAGTTTTTATATTGAATAGAGGTTATGTATAAGCCAGCGAGTTATTGCTCACACCTCAACTGTGCCAATTACTGGGGTGGACAATTTGTTAACCGCCTGTGCAGTCTGCACTATTTTTGAAAGTGCACTAGCTGAGGCAGTCACTGAGGCCCCCATGGCAGCTGTGACAATGATTTTTACAATACCAGCAGAGATTCTAAAATCTCTTTTTTTGTCTAAATAGCTGCGAGCTACTGGGGAACCACGGTGGTGTGGGCACAAATCGTGGCATGTGGGCCGCTGCTGCAAAGAAATAAAGCTGAGCATCTCAGCATAAGGCATAAAGGCAATTATCAAATTTGTATTTCAATTTATCTATAACTTCTGAAGCATTGCTAACAATCTAAATAACTGGTGGTTAAATTGGGAGAAAATGAAAATATTTTAGGCGTGGCCCAACCTATATTTCTGGATTGGCAACTGTTACATAGTAAAATTGAATTTTTATCTGGCCTGCCTGAGCAAAAGGAAGCCAATTTTGGTTTTATTAAACTCTGTTTCCTTTGTCAGGCTGCTGAGAAATTTTTTAGTAATATATCTGAACTATTTTTAACTAAAACATAAACTTCTCTTTAACCCCAAACTTCTATTTTCTTTAAAGCTATGTCTAAATCTTTATACATCACCGGCATTGGCAGAGAGAAGGTGGGCATTATCTTCTACTGCTGTCACCAAACACATCAACTGGAGAAGGCAAAGGCTCTTTTTCTTGTAATATTTTTCTGGTGAGGCGCTCTGGGATCTAAACTGGATTTTTTTTTTTTCATCCTGTGGAAAAACACAGACAGCTCCCCGGGATCTTATTAAAATAGGATCCGGGCCTTTCCATTTATATTCCCCCTTTCTGTTTTAACAAATAGGATTTTAAGGTCCGATGTGCACGTTCAATAATGCCTTGTCCTTGAGGGTTGTATGGTAACCCGGTAAGGTGTGTTACTTGCATCTGTGCACAAAATTGGGCGAATTTTTGGGAGCTGTAAGCTGGCCCATTATCAGTCTTGAGGTAGGCTGGTTTGCCCCAGGCGCTCTATGCCTCTAAGCAATGTTGAATAACATGTATGGTCTTTTCTCCTGTAAGTGGTGTGGCATGAATAATACCTGAGCATGTATCAATAGAAACATGTATAAATTGAAGCTTTCCAAAGGATGGAACATGTGTAAAGTCTCTGCTGTAACATGAAATTTTGTATGAAAATCTTTTGCAGCTTGTAACGGATTAGCAAAGGCAGCAGCGACCAGGCGTGTAGCTTGGTCAGCCAAATTATTTCCTTTGCTCATAGGGCCCGGGAGTCTCGAATGTGCCCGTATATGGGTAATATAGAAGGGCTATGGTACAAAACAGAGCAGACACTGTATTGGAAGGATTAATAACACTGGCCGTTTTAAGTAACTGAAGGGCATTTACCACATAATGGGAATCAGACACAATATTAAGCAGACAATCAAATTTTTGTAAAACTTTTAACACAATTAGACATTTAACAATCTGGGGTGATTTTTGACCAAAATCTTTGAAAAATGTCTGTGAATTTATAATATAAGCACCCCTTCCATTTCCTGAGCCATCTGTATATACAGTTAAGCCATCTTTTAAAGGCACTGAGGAAGTAACACGTGGATATACCACAGGGTGATAAGCCAAACTGTAACAAAGGATATTTAGGATAATGATTATCAATTTTTCCAGGAAACATCAAACAAAGGCTTTAAATCTGTAGTGGGAATTTTCAAAAAAGGTCTAAGTCAATTAATATATTCTATGGAAAAGTGGAGGGCTTAAAAATATGTTTTCTAGCAAGCTGTTCCGCAACAGGCTCAATCACTGCCTTAAGCTTGTCAGAGGTCAGTGGCCACTGAGGAACCCATACCGGCACCTCTGTTTTCCAAGGTATGGGTCGTGCTGCCTCAGTGGCACCTAAGAAAAACCTAGGCCCTGTCTTTGCCTATGAATCTTGGGCGTGGTTTGTCTTTGTCTTAACCGCCCCAGGCCCTGTCTTTCCTCATACCACGAGGAGCCAAACTTTAAATTTAAATTTTCAAGTTTCCGTACCTTTAGTTTCTGGTTCCCTATCTCCCCCAAATCTTTTATTTTTCTGGGGGGTCCTTTTTTACTTATCGAGTATTCCTATTTTCAAGTTTCCGTACCTTTAGTTTCTGGTTCCCTATCTCCCCCAAATCTTTTATTTTTCTGGGGGGTCCTTTTTTACTTATCGAGTATTCCTAACTCCCCCATATCTTTTATTTTTTCGGGGGGTCTTTTTTCACTTTTTCGGCGCGCGCCTAACCTCACATGGCTCCCGGTTTCTGACATGTTGCCCCGAACTTTTTTTATGATATCTCGCCCTCTAGCTATCAGATCTCTACAGGCTTTCTCTTCTACAGAGTTCTTTAGAGTACCCTGTGCCATCTCAATACCACGCTGCCTAAGCAGGGAGTCTGGTGCTGTTATGATAGACTGGGGGGATCCCACTGACCGGCGGAAGCAGAAAACAACCACGAAGAAAACCAGAAACACTGCCAAAGCAAGCACTAAGGCCTCAAAAGACCCTTTCCAGGGCGGGAAAAATCCCAAAACAAAGTCCAGTTCAGACATATCTCTCCGAGCCACTTACCTCTTACCTGCAGTTCTGAATCTACGTCTGGCGGTGCAAACGATGTTAATTCCCGGGTTCTTGGCACCAATTGCCCCGCGCCTATCTCTCGCCCGCGAGGAAAGACACGGCACACACTGAGGATCCTTCTGCAGTATAACTTTAATGTATCTTGGGGGAGAGCATTCAGCTTACGGAAAATGGAGAGGGGAGGAGAAAGAGAGAGAGCTGGCAGAGGGCCGGCAGAGAGGCAGGGGGCCCCCAGGGGGGAAAAGGAAAGCCAGAGAGAGCTAGGCTAGGCCCCGGCGTGGTCCGGGCCGGGCCATCTGCCACGTGGCCTAGAGCCCGCGCCCCAGGAGCCGGGCCGGCGTCCGTGCGCACGGCGGGGCGGAGAGAGAGAGAGAAAGAGAAGGGGCACAAGGTAGGAAGCACCCGGTTTTAAGTCGACCAAACGGCCCTTGCTTTAGACGAAACATCTTCCTATAGGTCGTAGTTCAGAATCCCATATGACGCCACGGGAAAGGCGGAGAAACCAGACCAGTCTCGCGAGATTACCAAGCGCATGCGTACTCTGACTCAGGCGGGTTGGCCAGCGCCAGATAATGGCGCCACCTAGAGGAGCTGGAGCCAGCGGCCTCCAACAACTACAAGTTTGTTATAGGTAACTATTAATGTACATTTTTGAATTATCCTAAACAGTTTGTAATAACAGCTTTCAGAACTAGACCTTAATATTTTTAAATGAGCTGCATATGTACAATACCTTAAATGAGTAGAAACATATAAATGGTATAACAAGAACCCTTAAATTTGAATCAATATACAAAAATCCATACAATGTACAATATTTGAGATGAATAGTTGTCTTTTTATCTTATTTTTCTGTATCCTCCACTAACCCACCAAATAACAACAACAACAAATAAAACTCACTTCACCTCTTGGGAGTGTGGGCATTGTGTTCTCTAGGTTTCTTTCTGTTGTCTGTGGGTGGGTGGTGACAGTATCCCCAGGGGACCCTGAGAAAATTGAGATAATGGTTAAAGCCTAATAAAACCAGCTGTAACATTTCTTGTCCAGTCTTTGTGTGATGGGAAAGTGTAGAGCTCATCTGAAGGCCAGAACAGTCTGTGAGGCTGGGCCTTCTCAGCTAGCAGCCTTGAAGCTGTTCTGAATGCAGAAAACTGCAATAGAGGCCCTCCAAAAGGCTGGGTCACCTGGGTCACCCATTTTCATTTGTGTCTGGTCTCCTTGCTCTGAAAACACACAAACTTTACACTAACACAAATTTTTGTTGTTCTTGTTTTTCTGTTTGAGCAAGTGAAGGACATCTATCAACTTTGTAGATTTGTTTAGTCTGTATAACTAAACCTCCATCTACGCCATTTAAAAGAACGGCAGGTAATAATAAGTCATAAGGACTCTGTAGCCATCAAGATTTATCATGACTCCTCCAGTCTCAGGGTTATTCCCGTGTCAAGGGATCAGTTTACACATCATCTGTCTTGTAGTTTTTCTAGATTTATTTCTTTATGACTGCAGCCAAGATGTTCAGGGCATTTCCCCCAGTCAAATCTGGTCTCTATTAATTTTGAAGGAATCTACAGTTTTTCATTTCCTGTGGAAACAAAAGCATAACCTCTCCCCCAATGCAATACATTTTCTTAATTCCATTGTATAAATCCCTAAAGAATCTAGACTGGTTTAATTCAGCAGTTCCTTCTACAATCCCATGTCTCTCAGCAGCTGCTGTTAGCTTATCAGCTTTCAAAAAATTCAAAGTCATCAAAACACCAGACAGGATCCTGACTCCCTGTGTATTTCCCATCTTTATGTAGCTTGTTCTTTTTATATTACTTTACTCTTTCTTTAAAAACGTTACTTAATTATTTTTAAACTATTTCTTTCTATGACTATTTATATCCATTGTTTTTTCTTAGGCATCTTTGCACACTGTAACCAGTTTAAAGGTTTCCCTGTTCTGGACTTCTTTTACTGTGCACCTGAAGCATTCTCTGACCATGTGAGCAGAACTTTAAACTTCTAAGATGCAGCTGGGTTCTCCATGATGTGCCTCTGGGGGTTGGCTCCACCCCCTCCTTGGTTCTGTGAGAGCTGAGTCTTAAGCCCACTGATCTATTTGAGAGCTAAGTTTAACTGGGAGCTGTACATATAACTGCCCCAGCTCTAAGAAGTTAGTGCCTACACTGTAGCAGGTGTTGGTGGTTTTGTTCTTGGTTTGGTTTTGGGTTTTTGTGGGTTTTGAGACAAGTTTTCTCTGTGTAACAGTCCTAATTGCCCTGGAACTCACTGTAGACCAGGCTGGCCTTAGACTCACAAAGAGCCTCCCACTTTTGCCTCTCACGTGCTGGGATTAAAGGTGTCACCTGGCTGTGGTGAGTGGTTTTTTTATTCAAGTGCTTCCTAGCCTCCTCCCCACCCCTTTCTCTTAGCTTTCTCAGGCCTTATAGGAAATTTAGGCCCTACATCGGGCACCAGTGAACTCAGAGACTGGCAGCATGCATAAGGCCTGTTCATATCCAACCAGGTGAGGTCCCAGCTCTGAGATGGGGAAGCAAACATAAACCCCCATCTTTAACCAAAGAGCTATCTCCAATTAACAACCACTGTCAAAGGAAAAAGTAGTTTTCCCAAGGGAGTCTCACTGCCCTGAGGGCAGGCCTCATGCCCAGCAATCAACAGCCAACACAAAATGAACTCCAAGGTATTTTTAGAGATTTTTGTTTCATATTTCTATTTCTTTGGGGGGGGGCTTTTTTTTTTAATTTAACCTTACTACTGTTCTGCTTTTATATTATGGTTTCGAATTGTGTTTCTATGGGGTTTGTTTGTGTGTGTCTCTGCATGTGTGTGCATTTCTTAGTTACCTTTTGGTTTGTTAGTTTGTCCACTTTATTTTAACCTTGTTTGTTTATCTTTTTTACTTACCTGTTTGCTTTCTTTTGTTGGTGGTGGTGTTGCTTTTTCAAGACAGGGTTCTGCCTTGGCAGTTCTGGAGCTTTCTATGTAGACCAGGCTGGCCTTGAACTCTCAGAGATCCACCTGCCTTTACCTCCTGGGTGCTGGGATTAAAAGCATGAACTGCCACACCCAGTGCCTGTTTGTTTTCTTAAGAAAGAGAAAAGGGTATGATGGAGATGGTGTGGTAGGGAGCTAGGAAGGATCCCCAAGGAAATAAGTGAGAAGACATCATGATCAGAATACATTGCATGAAAATTAACTATTTTCAATGAAAATAAATATTTTCAATATGCATAACAAAATATATCACCTTAAAATAGGAAATGAACAAAAGCATTAGTAGTAAATAGAATTTTGCTCTCTCAGATCTACAATAATTAAAACATTTTAGACTTTATGTAAGTATAGAAAAAGATTAATGAAGCAGAATATAGGAGTGCATATATATATGCATATATGTGAGTGTGTATATGTAAGTATATGTGTGTATATGTATATGTATACATAAAGATAGAATATTTACATGCTAAAATATTTCCACATGTAATAATATTAAATTTTTCAGGGCTTAGCATTCAAAGAACCAATTCCTTATTAAATTATAAAAAAGTGAGTACAATACTCTTGAGGAGAACTTATTTTTACGAAAAATGCAAGATATTCTTAGGTTTCTTGTTTTCATTTTTAGAAAGCCTAGAGTAGTGTTGTACTGAGGTAGAGAAGGCTTGCAAGCATTCTTCCAAATCACAGGGAAAGAAAAAATTAATCTTGACACTTGACTTTGTAGAAGAATATGACACCTAAGACCAAATCTTCCATATGAGGAGGAGCTAACAAGAAGTGTTATGGCATATCATCAGTGTGTATCAGAAATGGTTAATATTTGTAACATATAAGCTTGTGTATATGGATAATTTGTATTTATCAGTTGTAAAGAATAAACAAAATAAAAATGGAAGAAAGTCAACTAATCAGTCAGTACTACAAGTAAATGGCTATTGTACTTGAAGAATGCATTCAAAGTCCTAAACAAAGCAATACAAATTTTCAAAAGCAAAATTTATTGTAACCTGTTAAAATAATAGGAGCCTCATAGGCTGTGAGTCACTCATGCTAGCAGACTAGAATACAAATTCTTATACTCTCTCTATGTGATAGTCTATTCACAGTCTGAAAACTTAACTGTGTATGTGTTTTGATCTATTGCTTCTATTTATTCTAAAGGAATTGTAGCACAGTATAACAACGTTATGCCGCATAAAGGCATTTATAATATTACTGATCATAACTAAAAATAAATGTGAATAATCTAATGTGGTGGTTTGAGTCAGAAGATGAAGCCTATATATATCTGAATGCTTAGTCATCAGGGAATGGCACTACTTGAGAAGGATTAGGAGGTGTGGCCTTGTTGGAGGAAGTGTAACACTGGTGGTGGGCTTTCAGGTTTTAAAAGCCCAAGTCAAGTCCAAAGTTGCTCTCTTCTTGCCGCCTGCAATTTCAAAGGTAGGACTCTTAGCTACTTCTCCAGCATCCCAGTACCATGTCTGTCTATGTGCTGCCATGCTCCCTATTAGGATGGTAATGGACTACACCTCTGATAATTGTCTCCTTTTATAAGAGTTGCTGTGGTTACATTCTGTTTTTCAAGTGAACAAATATGATGTGGGAATGTCTTTCTGTATGCTGTGGAATATCAGTCTTTAAATAAAGGAGCTGTTTTGGCCCATGACAGGCACCATAGAAAAAGTAGGAGGAGAAATCAGAGCATAGGTAGGAGAAGGAGGGCAGAGTCAGACAGACTGAGCCAGAAGCCCAAAGGAGCAACATGTAAGGAACACAGGTGAGCCATGGGCCACATGGCAGACAGATTAATGGAAATGGGTTAAGATGTAAGAGCAAGCTAGCAATGTGCCTGAGCCGTAGGCCAAACAGCATGAAGTTAATATAAGCATCTGAGTCATTTTGGGGGGCCTGAGCAGCAGCAGCGGGCAGCTAAGGGGTCTGGTGCAGCAGGTCTGTGGGTCTGGGCCTCTGGCCGCCTGGGACCAAGAAACCCCACTATAACACAAATACACATAAAAAATAGCATGTTTTTAATATCCCTTACATGATTAAACATTTAATGTATTACAGGTATATTGCAGAAATTCTATTTAGTATTATAATAAAAATATAGTGCCAGATATTGGGGGAAAGCCTGAATATCAGAAACAGAGAACAAACTATAACCAGTTCTCACACAGCCATCTTCAGCTGAACAGGGTATGTCCTGTCTTCACATGTTCTCAGCCTGACTGGTTGCTCAGACAGAATTGCTGGATTTCTGCCTTTTCCTGCCTTATATTTCTTTCCCTGTCTAGCCATTTTACTTCCTGATTCAACTCCCTTAGATCTAGGATTAAAGGTGTGAGCTACCACTGCCTGGCTGCTAGGCCTTGAACTCACAAAGATCTGGAGATCTCTGTCTCCAGTTCCAGACTGATGAAATTAAAGGCATGGATCACCATTCTCTGACCTTCATGGCTTGGCTGTGGGTGATTCTGTCCTCTGATATTCCAGGCTAATTTTATTAAATCTACAATATATCACCACACAGGAGAAAAACAAATTATCCCAAGAATCCAAGTACATTAACCCAAGCAACTTGTTATAGATTAACCGTGTAGGTAATCGAGATATTCTTCCCAGTCAGGTCTTTTACTGACAGGCTGTGTTTTACAGTTACAAAGAAAAGGCCAATTACTTTATTACTTACCTCGAAGGCAATCTTATAAGAAATCTTAAAGCAATCACAAGTCTAAGCTTTTGCATATGAAAATTTACCACATTTTAATTTTTCATTATCTGGAAGATGTTGGTGGGGTATGTAAACCATACAGGAGAGAATGGAGGCAGAGAGAACTACAATGGGTTAGAAGGAAACATCCAGAATGAGATGGAAGGAAGATGTCAAGAGTAAGAGAAGGAAATCACTAAGAAAGCAAAGAACAGAGGATGCAAAAGAAGGATAAAGAAGTGTCTGAAGGACACCAGCAATTAAAAAAAAAGGTGCTGTGGTCATGGGTATCTTTTCACATCAGTAGAACAGTGACTAAGACACCTAATGAGTTAGCGGAGAATGGAGATGTAAGGCATGGGTGATCTTCAAGGTACCAGTTGTCTTCAAAGTTGAGCACGGTGTAGACATTCTCAAAGTTGGGGTAGATGCTATTGACACAGATATTATCCTAATAATGCTGCATGTGGTGACACATGCCTGTTACCCCAAAATTCAGAAAGCAGAGGCACAGGGCAGAGGACAACTGAATGTTTGAGGTTAGCCTAGTGTACAGCTCAGGTACCAGTCAGTCTGGCTACAGAGTAAGCTCTTGTTTCAGAAAATTAACAATAAAACATATAAATATGGTGGAAAGAATGAAAACGCTCTTATAGCTTAAAATAAAAGGACAGAAGCATAAGCATTGCAGCATGGATGGAAAGGTATTCTGGCAGTCAGGGGCCAAGGAATACCACAAAGTCACTGTAAGTTTAGCAGCTTACAATTCTGCTTCAGGGAAAGGTTTCCCAGTGCAAGGGTAGCAATTCTGCTTCATCAGGGAAGGGTTTTCCCAGCAGAGTTGTTACCCCTTTTTACTCCACTCTATTGCAGAGAAGTGTTACAGCTCTGCTCATCCCCCTCCCCCTCCGGTGAAAGTGTCATACCACAAAGTAAACCTCACTAAAGAAATTTGTTGGGAAGGAAAATTCCAGGAAATTGGCTACCTCTAGGGTGAGAAGCAGAGTAGAGAGCTTATATAGGGTTTCTTGAGGAGGGGCTTTGCAAGGTGACTTGAAATTGGTGGGGTCTTTTAGCCTGGGATCTCAGGAATTGGTAGGATTCTGTGCTCAGGAATTGGTGGGATTCTATAGTTTAGCTGTGGGGCAAGTTTAGGAATTGGTGGGATTTCAAACCCTGGTCCTGAGGCCAAGCCAGGGTTAGGGTGTTTTTCCCTGTCCCTTTTCACCCTACAGGAAGGCTATGTGTGAAATTGTTATTTGTTAGAAAGATTTATAATTCTTAAAGTTGCACTTTTTATGTTCTGTTGCTTAAATCAAGTAACTAAATATATCAGAAATATATCTATTTTAAATGTAAAATATAAGGAAAGCAAGGTCTTTGCCACAGAGCACCTGTAAGGAAGGATTCCTGGCACTTAGCAGCTCTGTGGTAAACGTGCTAGTCTCATAACCCAACATGGCGCTGGGTGAGATAAGAATTCCTGGCATGTAGCAGCCACAAGGTAAACCCAACTTGGCTGCAGAACACGCCTCTAGGAGTGGCTAAGTAAATCTGTGCCCACCTGCTCTCTAAAAGGAACCGCAACCTGAAAGTTTCTCTTTTTCTGCTTCTCTGCCCTTGTACTCTCCTGGCAACTCTCTTGAATAAACTCTAGTGTGGCTTTGGTAGTGTGTGTCTGATCTCATGTGCAAAACCAATAGTACCTTTGTTTTGTATGTAAGGCAATGGACCTTTACTTCACCATGCATTGTAACGTAGACAGAGACCCAGGGCAGACTGTCTTGCTGCTTATGAAAACAGAAGTCATTCATTTACTGGAATTTCTCATGTTAGCTAGATCATCAACAGCCACAGAACCAACTCTCTAACTGCCTCACATCCTGTCTTCTGAAAAATCCACGTTCAATAAAACCACTAATGACAACTTTAAACAGACAGCCTTGTCTGAAGCTATGCATATGACAGCCGGGGTGTGTCAGGGCTGTCCATTGTGGAGTCCGTCTGAAATCAGACACCAGCATCGTCAGGAGAAAGTTTCAGCCACCCAGCTTCTATCTACACCAGGCTTAGTGCCAGGAAATCCAATGACATCAGGGCCAACTTAACATAGGGTTAGAAATCCACACAGCACTTGCTTGAGGCTACAGAGTAGTAAAAAAAAAAAAAAAAAAAAAAAAAAAAAAAAAAAAAAAAAAAAAAAAAAAAAAAAAAATCACTCAGTGATAAGTCCAAACCCCCTAAAACCCACAAAAGTCCATCCAAAGATTCCCTGTCCTGTTTTGTTTGTTTGTTTGTTTGTTTGTTTTTTTCAGATTCTGGTCTGGAGTCACAGTTGTGCTTAGCAGTGGAAAGTGACGTGTGTTTTCGGATCAGAGCCAGGTCCTGCCTGACAGGCCCACTGCAGGTGAGGATGTGAAGGGGGACTTGAGCAAAGGTTTCATAGAGAAGTAGCATTGGACCAGTTCCTCCCAGTGGTTTCTGGTGCAATTGTGAGAGAGGAGGCAGCTGTGCGTGGGTTGAGAAAGACGTATGGCTGTGGCTTTCCCATCCTTGGGAACAGAAAACCAAACTAGAGTACACAGGTACTATCTTACCTAGGCTTCTCTGAATCCTCAGGGGACTTCACTTCTTGAAGCAGACTGGAAGGGACATTCAATCAACCACTGCCATTGTTTCTCTCAATGTGGAGAATTCCGCCTCTCTTGATATTCAGCAGGAAACCCTGGTGAAAATTCTAGGAACCAAACAGCTGAATATGAGGTCATATATGGCTGGAGCACTGTCAAGACATGTGTTCCCAGGAAGCAGACCTGTGTCAAAGTTTAGAGGGCAGGAGATCTGCTAAGGAGTGCCGCTGGGATCAGTTACTATGGAAACTAAAAGAAAAGCCCAGGGTACTAAATTGCTGTCAGTCTCCAACCGTGCAGGACTGGAAGGCAGAACTGAACCTTCAGGACTTTATTTTGATGGACTACGAAGCCTGAGCCTTTGTCTCTGTGTGGATCAACTGTTCCGTGTGGGATGTCCTGGGAAATAAGCATGGCCCCCTTCAGCCAAGAGGATTTTTAGAGATGGCTTGTCATTGTGGTGTGTCTTCTAGGCACACTCAGTGCAGCTGGAGCCATGTGTACTTCTTTCTAAGGGGATCCAAGCTACTCATTAAAATATCTCTATAAGCTTACTATTTCTATGACTTTGAAAAGTTATTTAGCCTCCTTATCTAAACTTCACAAAGTAGAAGACAGAAGTATTATATAGCTTGGTCTATACTGCGTGTTTGTGACCATTAAATGAATACCTGTGTTGTAGCTTAAAAACAAAATGGCCTTTCAGGCTCCGTGAACATTTGGTCCTAGGATGGTGGGATTTTCTGGGTGGGTTTTAGAATCTTTAGGACTCTAACTTTAGCAGAAATTGGTCACTAAAGGGGCCTTTATGGGTAACATCCATTTCTGGTTCCAGCCCAGGCTGTACCTGCTGCTCTGCAAAACGTGAACGAGCCATGTTCCAAATGTCTACTATTCTAGACCAAGCAGCTGCGCTTTGCCTTCCCACCATAATAGATGGCAGTTTTCAGAAACCATAAACCAAAGACACCCTTCCTTACAATGTATTGCTTACTTTGAGTGTCCTGCTACAGTAATATGAAAACAACTTAAAATAAGCTGAATGCCTGGCACTGCTCAAAGTGGTAGCATTTATGTCATTCCCATGAGCTTCATGAGAACAACAATGTTACCATTTGGGGATTAAATGGAGTCATACTGTGAAGACTTTACAGTAGACCAGGAAGGAAGTCTGCCCTGTGCTTGGTTCCACAGGAGGCCCAGATTTTCAGCCAAATTGCCTAACACAAAGGGTCTATCACCACATATTTCTTTTAAATACCACAGCCAGAGAAGGCTCCATGTGGCACTTTGTTACAAATTTCCCTAAGAGTTCCTTTTAATGTAATTATATCACATTGATATAATGGAGGGGCTATTTGATCTCATAGAAGGGATGGTATTTAAATGCCCTGTCTTCTGAAATTTGTTCTGAAATTCTCTGTGTTCTCCAAGGCTCTGGGGAACGTATCTGTACATCTCCTGGAAGAATCAGGACCCTCTCCTCCTGTAGGACCAGAAGGCACATTGCTCAGGGTAGGACATTGTGACCTCACTAGCAGAGAAGCACCAGGTATTGCACTTGGGATGGGCTGTTCACTAGGAACAGAATTATGGTTCATGAAGAAAACTTGGGGTAAAGAATATGAGATTCACAGGAAATAAGTCAAAGTTTACATTGAGATTACTCTCTCCGTGTGTGTGTGTGTGTGTGTGTGTGTGTGTGTGTGTGTGTGTGTGTGTGTGTGTGTGTAAATGCATGTATGCATGAGGGGTGTGTACATATATTCACTTGTCAGAGGCCAGCCTTGGGTGCTGTTTCTCTTGGGTTTTAAGACATTGTCTCTCATTGGTCTAGAACTCATCAATTAAGCTATACTTTGCTAGCCAGTGTTCCAGAAATCCACCTGTCTCTGAAATGTTGGAATTACAAGTGAGTTTTTGTTTTATGTGGGCTCAGGGGAC